>JAVJIF010009611.1:0-20000 GCA_038442645.1 Agave tequilana
CAAGAATATTACATCTCCAAAGGATATAAGTACGATTCACAAGAAAATATATATAATCAAAAGTTGAGAGGTGCTCACGAGCAATAAGAGGAGTCTCGAGAGCCGATCAGGAGAAGGGTTGGGAGGAAAGGGCTACGGGTGTCAACCACACTCCCGTTGCGCCACTCTAATCTCCTCAGAAGGTTCTGCTACGGTCCATGCTCCAAAATCTGGACATATGAATCTAGGACTGTCAGATACAACTCAACGAGTGGTGATGCGAATGCAAAATGGCGTGCATGGATAGGCACACGTGTATTGATAAATCTGAAACAAAAGAGCATGTATTGAAAACCGTGTCGTTGGCACAGGCATGCTAGACATGAATGAGACATCAAGTATTGAGTGATAAAAATGATATATAATAATGATTAATAAAACAGGTAATCCGAAGTAAAACTCGATGGAAGAAAATACAGTGAAACCAGCGGTATAACCCAGTTTGCAAAGCAACACAACAGGTTATCATCTTGGCATCTTATTATTATTACTCGTCCGACTCATATATCTAGGTACGTGTCTGGGTGTACATCTCAACACACATACATCCATATATAGGTAAGTTGAGGTTGGTTATTGGAAGTTGATGAAGAACTGATAGCTTATATTTATAGTAATTCCCGTCCACCCGGACACACAGCCATTGTGGGGGCCTGAAATCCCCCTAACACGCATCTTCTGGGGGCCTGAAATTTCCCTAACACAAATCGTCAGTTTAGTATTCCACCACTATAAATATGACATTATACCGACATTCATCGTTTCCCCCATTCCCAGTGTAGGTTGTCCTTTTATAGCTTGTTAAACATAATTATCAGATTACGGGAATGAGTAGGAACATAACTGGTCATAATAAGAGTACATAACAAGCATAACGGAGTGCATGACAAGAGATCAGGTACTATCTTCCCGTAATGTGATAATCATAACAGGTATCAGGTTTTAACATGATAATGACAAGTGATCGGCAGATGACAGGTAAATAAGTCATGTCATAACAGGGGCAGTTGATAGGAGATAACATAATATGAGCAAGTGTCAAGCAACAGCATGTCAGGTGATAACACATCAATTGTTAAGTGATACAGACATGTGTCAGGAAATAACATGTCAAGTGTTAACATATCAAGCATGTACATGGCAAGTGATAGAGTAATAGTTAAGTACAATCAAGCAGAGCTGAGCAGGATGGAGGCATGGACAGCGAACAGTGTTTAGTCACTAAAGCGCTTGGCGGGTTTACCGGAACGACTCAGCTTAAAATGCGAGTAGAAAATCTGGCAGCATCTCGCCTAGGTGAATCTAGTGAATAAAGCATTGAGCATGCCTACCAGGCGTAGCTGAGAGACCTGATGGTCTAAGCGCACTCCTCTTTTAAGGAAGTGGGCGGAGCCACATAATACGATCGGGGTCTAGGCACACTCTTGGCAGCTACCACGAAACCCATAAGGGTGCAGGCCTAAAACTAATTAGGTAACTAGCCCGGGAGCGGGCAAAAACCCAGAGTTAGTACAGAGGTACCTGAATGAGATGTTAGTACCATACAATCAAGCATATAAACAGGCAGTAGCTAGTTTATAGTGTGTGAAGCCTGAAGGCTGTGTATAAGCCCATAAGGGCTGAAGTAAGCCCAAGGTCTAAGCGCACCCTCGATAGGTACCACGAAACCCATGAGGGTACAAGGCCTAGACAAATTGGGGTAGCCATCCCGGGAGTGGACAGAAGCCCTGAAGGCTATACATGGGTACCTGCATGGTTAGTGCTAACACGTGCACAAATATCATATCGTTTACACTATTACAAGTATTCAAACACAGGATACAATACATGATACTGATACACGCATACAACTCGGTACAATTACACAGGACCACAATCACAAACCCAAATACAGTACAAGCTCGACGAGGCGAGGAAAAACACTCGCCTAAATACAAACACGATGAAAACTACGTAAACTCTAAAAAGCTACGCGCACGAACACCGCAGCGGGGAAACACCAAAGCGAGAAGCAAACGGGGGTTTGGCCCCTTGGTGGGTGCCGGCCCTAGGGAGGTGTGCCACCAATTAGCGGTGGCCTAGGTGGTGGCCGGCCTCAAGGAGGAGGAGGGAGAGAGGAAGGGAAGGGTGATGGCGTTGGTGGTGGCGTTATTTGGTAAAGGAGATGGATTTTGATGGAGGAATGAAAAGAAAGTGAAGGAGGTGATGATGAAGGTGATATTGGATGTTGAAGTAGTGGTAATGGAGGTGGTGCTGTGATGGTGAAAGTGATGGTGGTGGTGGTGGAGAAGAATAGATGAGATGGTGATGAAAAGGGTGTAGTAAAGATGGTGGTGGTGACGTTGTTGAAGGTGGTGGAGATGTCGCCGAAATAGTCACCGAGTGGTCACCGGAGATGTTATCGGAGAAGGGGGCTCGGCCCCTACCCAAGCATTGTGGCCGGCCTAGGGATAGGTGGTGGAGTGGTGGTTTTGTGGAAGGGTTTAGTGGTGGTGGTAGTTTTGGAGAAGGTAAAGGTGAGAGTGAGAGTTTTGGTGGAGTTTTGGAGTTTGCGGTGAATGAAATGGAGAGAGAAGGAAGAAGAAAATGATGGAGTGTTGCTGTTGTTATTGTAGTGGAGATGAAGGTGGAATGGATGGTGATTACGGTTTTGATGGAGAATGAAAAGGAAAGAAGAAAAGGGGGTTGTATTTGAAGTTGGAGTTAAAGGAGAAGAAAAAAGGATTATGGTGAGGATTTTTTTGTAAAATGGAGAGGGGGAGGTGGCCTTGGCTAGCCATGATGACGGAAGAAGGGAGTTGAGTGGTTTGGGATATTATGAAGAAGATATTTTGGTGAAAAGGTGTAGAATGTAATGGGAGAATGGAGAATGCTTTAGAATATGGTGGAAGGAAAAGGAAGGAAAGAAAGGAAAAAAGAAAAAAAGGAAAAAAATTCGATTGGAAGAAAAATTAGAAATAATTAGAGTGGCGGATTCTCCGAATTCGGTTGCTAATGTAGAAAACTTTCAGAAAATACTGAAATCGTCCGAAAATCAAGTATTTTGGAACCCCCCGCAAAAATTCTCAAAAATTAAGAATATTATTCTAAGAATCTTGGTGAAATTCGTTTCAAGAAATTCTTTATGATTTTAAAATTAAAAATCTTGAAATCGAACGCTCATATCGGTCGACACCAAATCTGGCTGAAATCTGTTAAATTCTGAAAATTCCCGAAAAATGTATTAAGATAGTAAATATTATTCTAAGAAAATATGTGAAAACGGTTTCTCAAACTTTTACTCCATTTGTAAATTAAAAATCCGAGAATAAACCAGCGGTACCAATTAATCCCGATTTTAAGGTTTTTATAAAAATAGTTCAGAAAAAATCTGGAAAATCATGAGAAATCTATAATATTAGAAAACAGTATTTGAAACTGAAATTAGCCAAATCTGATTACCAGAGAAGTTAAATCGATCAATATATTAGGATTGAGTCCCCGGTTCAGACTAGGGCTGACTCCGAGTCCACGAATCCTGCTCCAAAGCAAAAAATCACATAAATAATCATAAAATAAATAAATACGAAAATCAAACAAAAAATACTATCAAAAAGTAAAAAAAATGTATCTAAGTATGTATTCCGAAATGGGGTGTTACAGCAACCCTGTTCGTGGAAATTTCAATTTTTTTTAAATTTTGGCTCGGCCAGGTTTGCCAACCCCGAACGAGCCAATTGTCCATGCATGTTCACGCTGATGGTACATGCTTTGTTGATGACATCTTTGTTGATGGTGCATGCTTATGCATGCCTGTCTTGTCAAGGTTCCATCTTCCATGCAAGGACCCTCACAAGACGATCACCTTCCACATGATCAAAAATAACTGTGAGGGTTCCATGCGAATTTTATCAGGTTTCTAAAATTGAAATTTTCCTCGACTGGGGTTGCCAATATAGGCCGAGCCTAAAAATTGATCAATATATATATATTTGTATGTATGTATGTATGCATGTCTGTATGTATGTAGAATTACAATACACGTAGATGTAACTAAGTTAAGTTGCACACACCTTTTTCACTGTACAAAAACATTTTGTTTGCACCTTATGGGGACCACTCACATTAATTTTTGTTTGTATCTCACCAAACAAAATTTTTTGTAGTTAAAAATGGTGTGTGTAACTTAACTTAGTTACACCTATGTGTATTGTAACTCTACCCTACACACACATATGTATTATCAAATTTGCAAGAGGAGGAGGAGGAGGAAAGAAGCACAAAAAAGTCAGAGCAGAACCATAGAACAGTTTTATTTATGTAAGGATATTGTACAGAGGTAGATAATATTATACAATGAGAAGAAGGTAGGCTCAACACATGAGCAAAAGATAAGAGAGAAAAAAGTTATTCGTTGATGCCCTCTTCAGGGGTATTTATCCTTTTATAGGCCTTTGGAGGACTTGAAGATTCATACCAACTCTCCTTACCAACTAAGAGTAATGATTATTTCTCTTTTTTGACTGTCAACCATTTTGCTTTTGTAAAGTAGCTTTCGTAAAGTAGGACAGATGGATTAAAACTGACGGCTCCCCGGGGCTCAATCAGTTTTTCTTTACTGTTGCTGGATTCCCGATTGATTGGTGGGTGATGAATTTAGTACTTCCGTCATTCTGGAAGTGTCTTGGCTTAGTAATGTCATGACATTCATCATTAAAATTCTTGCTGGCATTGGTGGTGTCATTGCAGTCGTCATTGATCTGCTTATTGTTTCCAGAAGGTATCGTACAGGTAAGTTTATGATACATATTCTTATATTTACATTTAAAGCCATTAGTTCTTTGTATCCAAGTTATTCTTCTTAGCCTAGCAACACTTTTAACAGAAGGATTTCTCATAAATTACTTCTTTCTAGTATCCTCCATTAATTGGCGGATATAGTCATCAATATTTTTCTCGAGATTGGGATCTTGAGCATCCGGTGGGATTTTCTCATCTGAGTCTTGATTCAGGCTCTTCTTTATTTCTTCCATTGTCTTTGTAGAAGTCTTTGAGGAACACAGAGATATATCGTCCTGTTCAAATGTTTGTTTCAATTGGGCTTGCATATATTGGCAACACATTTTCTTCAATTCTTCTTCTGTCATCATGGGATACTTCCTTTGGAGAGAATTTTTTAACTTGAGAAGCGGATTTTCTTCTCCAAGTTCTTTTTGAATTTTATTTTCAAGCAAAATATTATTTTGCTTTATTTTTTCTTTTATTTCAGTCAATTTGACCTGCTCATCAATCTTGTTCCACCATTTAACAAAGAATTTTCTGGAGATAATTGGGATATTATTAACATCAAATTCACATTTTATTGTCCATTTAAATATATAAGGGATTTCATTTTGAATAAAAAAGTATAGTGTACTCTCCCCGAAAAAAAGAGTGGAGTCGGGAGAAGTGAGGGTGAGAGTCAACCCAAGGTGAAAATTATGTTTGAAGAGAGGAGGGTATTATTGGCAGTTCGGCTCCAAATTTGAGTCACCATTGAATAAACCAAGAAAGAAGTTCTTTAAAAAAGATTATTGGACAAATTCAGATAAATCAAGAGTGCTTCCTTTGTTATTCTCATAGTAAAATATATTTGTAAAGCAAAGACATAATCCCAATAATTAAAAGATATTTGTCTTTCCACAAGCTTCATTAGCTTGGCCCTATTAGGATATTGTTTAAGACGGAAAAGGTGTACTTATTATGTATAAAGATGTATTTGATGTACCCTTTCTTGTCTCCGTTATAGCACAAGGCTATACCGAGTCGGATCTCAGGGAGAGCTCGCGATAGAAGCTTTAAACGTTAGGTTGTGAAGTGATAAAACTAGTAGTCTTCTCTTGATTATAAACTTAGTGATGCAAAAGAAACTAAAAGAAGATGGATATGTTCATGTGGAAGTCGTTGGAAAAGAAATCAAGAATTGGTTGTGGTATTCACAAGAAAAGAACAAGAAACTTAAAGAAAGCGATCCAAGACTAGATTACCTTGCTAGCTTGCCAAAGCTTACCAATCTCCTTGATAATGAAAGCTTGCCTAACGTTGTCACTCCGTTGGCTTAGAATTCCTCTCACATGTTGACCTAATTACTTTCTCATTTGCAAGATGGTGGTTTAACCATCGGAGAAGAGAAGATCATACACTTGCAAGATTAACAAAAGCAATCACCCATGAGTAGTTAAGTAGGCTAAACTAGTGGTAAACTAGTGCATGGAATGAAAATCTAGCTACAAGAAGCCATTAAAGAACTAAAACAAAGCTTGAATTAGATTGCAAGAACTAAACAAAGCAAGTAATAAAGCAAGTAAAGAAAGCACAAGAAACTAGAATCAAACTCAAGTAGAGGAATGGAGGATGGATCAATCCTTGCATAGCTTCAAGTTGTCACCCTTGATTACACAAGCTCTCTCCCTCACAATCACTCTCTTTTGTAATGAAATCTAGGGATAGAGAAGAAGAGGGAACTAAAGAACAAAACCTAGAGAAAAATGAAAATTACAACACCTAAAACTAATCTCCTCTCTTCTCTGATCAATCCTTGCTCGCAGGTCCAAGTGAGGTATTTATAGGCCCAGGAGAGTATCTTCGAGATCTAGTTGGTTGCCACAAAATCTGGGATCTCAACGGTCCCAGATTGCCGCGGATTGCCGCGGGATCGCCGCGGATTCTGGGCCGTTGAGCCCAGATTTTCTGGTGAGATCTGGTCGTTGGGTGGTTATCCACGTGGACTACTTGGATTCTGAGTTTGTTGCGCGGATCTCTCTAGATCTGGATTGGATTTGGCTTTATCTTTAATCTTTTAATTAATCACCTTAATTATTGCTAATTAAGGTAATTAATTGACTAACTCTCCTTTAAGTATGTACCTGCAAATAAGTAGAGAAGAGGATTAAAATTCACATATTTATTTGTAATATGCATGGGAGTTATGATGTAAAATATGCAATATTGGATACTAATCACACCCCCACACTTATTCTTTTGCTCGTCCCGAGCAAAACAAAGAAAAAGAAAAACTAAGCTACAAGTTTATTACACCACTTTCGCAGGTGACGCGATTGCACTGAGCATGTGCAACAAGCCGTTAAACCTCTAGGTTACCCTAGAGGAGGAGTGTTGTCTCCTGAGGGTTTTCAGCGGATTACACCCACAAAATCCATAAAGAAAGAAGACAAATGTTAGTATTTTGAAAACGCATTTTGAATAAGAGACATGTTTACGAACTATTTTCGCAAAAATATAAGTGATCCTAGGTCATAAGTCCACCTATAATCATTCTCCCTTAAACTTAGTATCCATGCAAGATCTTGTCTTTAATTAAGGTAAGAATTCAAAATTGGATTGAATATTTTATCTTTCATAAAACCTAGATAATATGCACACCGTGTAAGTGAAGATTTCTGGGATTTCAACTCCAACCATCAAGCCATTTATTTATTTCTTATATATTTTTTTTTATGCTTTTTTCTTCCCTTAGTTTAGGCTTTCTAGTCTACCCTTGTAACGAGCCTTTAACCGATGACTCCCAAACCAGACGGTCTTAGGGCACCAGATGAGAAAACATCCCTCGGGTTTAAGGTCTCGAGTAGAAAAAGGCCACAAAACTAAGAGGGATTATTCTTAATCACCGTTAGGCGTGAATAATCATGCTTCTTGAGGCACAATTACCCAGCTTAATAAGTGAGATCACTGTTAGGCGTGAGTCATCATGCTTCTTGAGGCACAATTTCCCAGCTTAATAAGTGATCTTTTATTTATATATATATATTTTTTTTTCTTTTTTTCTTTTTCTTTTTTTTTTTATATATATGGCATTTTTGGTCTTTGTTTCCATCCCAAGAAATGTGTAAGTGTGAAGTGCATAATTATCTAAGGCAAAATTCAAGATAAGAATATCTCACCAATTTTACTTACTTAGCCTATAATCTCAAACAAGATCTATTACTTCAACTAGGTTTAAGATGTCATAATTAAGGCTTTCTTAATCTCTAAGATACATCTTAATTTTCTTAAAAATAGAGCAAAACTTTGTTTCTTATTTCAAAAAGTTTTTATTATTTATTTTTTATTTTTATTTTTTATTTCTAAAAGAGTATAAAAGAAAGAAAATCTAAAAACTCTAAGTTAGTAAACCCTCCCCCACACTTATTTCATGCATTGTCCTCAATGCATCATGATATATGTATGCATGAAACAAAATGGAAAGGGAAGGAACAAAAATTACCTTAGGGTGGTGGTTCCGGTGGTGGTCGGATTGGTCCACGGAACATGGCCCAATCATTTTTTCTTTGGTTTTCAGGAACCCACCAACCATATCAGAAATATGACCCACTAAAAAGATGCATGCGTGTGTTATTTTAATTATGTACATGCCCCCATCTAATTTTAAGATTTTCCAAATAATTTCAGACTCAAATTTATCAAATTCCTTGTCACAGAATGGAGTATGAACTGATAGAACTGTTGACTTGGACTCGGAAAGGAACACCGACTCAGGATTATGATTTAAATCAAGTGATGGTTCAGGAGTTGAAGTGAAGTCAGAAATTGTGTCCAAGTCAAGAAATGAAAACTCAAGTCCACAATCATTGTCCAACAATGGGATGTGACCTAATATGGGTGATATCTCTTTACTTCCAATTTTAAGAAATTCAAGCTCATCACCGTACAATTCTTCAAACTTAAGTCAACATCTTCTGATAGAATTGTACAATCAGTTTCAGAAGTAAAGAGATCGAGAAAATCAAGGTCACATTTCTCATTGAGTTCAATTCCACAAGATGGAGAACTTGCCAGAATGTCAATGGTATCTTCGGAAGTGTAAAATTGGGCAAGTGCAATATGATCCTCAAAGATGGGTGATTCAACTTCATTGTGAATTGGGAAAAGATCCAAGGTTGACTCTGGGAAAGAATTAAAGTGAGGTAAAGATACCGGAGTCATTATGGAATCAGGAAGAAAGATTGAAGCACAAAGTTGGGGTTCAAGATCACATTCCTCATGTAATTCAATTAAATGTAGAGAACTTGCCAATTTATCAATGGGATTTTCAGAAGTATGGAATTGGCCAAGTTCTATGTGATCATCATAAAAGATTGGTGATTCAATTTCACAATGGATAGGAAATGGATCCAATTCTGACTCAGGAAATGGATTGAAATCAGGTAAGGATATGGAAGTCATGATTGAATCAGGAAGTAGATTGGAATCATCAAATGAAAGTTCAGGATCAAAATCAAGTTCCAGTTCAATTTCAGAAAAAGGAAAACTTGCCAAAACGTCAATTGGATCTGAAGTTTGGACAAGTTTATTTTTAGGAGATGAGAAACTTGCCAAAATGTCAACGGGATTTGAATTTTGGACAAGTTCAAGTTTAGGAAATGAAAAACTTGCTAATGTATCAATTGGATCTGAAGTTTGGACAAGTTCAGGTGAGTGTGCTGAAATTGAATCTGGATTTCCAAGATTACATGACTCTTTGGATTTAGAGTGGCTAGTGACATTAGAAAGAGGATGAGAATGAAGAGTTTGGATCATCAATTCTATGTCACGATTCCTAGCATTTTGAGCATTGGTCATGTCTTCAAGCATCTTTCCATAATCGATGATTTCATTGTTTGATGGAAAGAGGAAGTGTTGTCTTGGAAGTGTGAGTCAAAAGTGTGTGATGATGGAAAAGTTGACTCACACAAGAAATCTTTACTCGTTCACAAGCAAATGGTTGTTCATTATGAAAAGGTGAAACTGAGTAAGATTCTTGAGAATATGGTGGAATTGGAGAGACAAATGGTTTTTGAAGTTGTTGCTCAATTCTCAGTAAATTGGCTTCTATACTCCTTTGCAACTCAGATTTTTCTTCAAAGGGAGGTTCAGAAAAAGGAGTATATGAAGTGGACTCAGGAAATGAATATGGTGGACAAGGTGAATATGGTGGACAAGGATTTTTATAATTTGACTCGGGGTACTGGAATCCCCAATTACTCTGTAAAGAGTTGAAATTATTTTGGACATTATAATTATTAGATGGGGGGTATGGGTCGTAGTGATTCGGATAAGGCCAACCCGGTGTATGTGGTTGGTGCATATTATAAAACACCGGGTTGGAATTATCCGAATATGGTGTGTGTGTGACATAAGGATTATGATGGAAAGAATTGTAATTGTAAGCCATATCACACAATCACAAACAAAAACAAACAAACAAACAAACAAAACAAACAAACAAAAGAAGAAAGAAAAGAAAAATTCTAACCTAAGTTAGGGTAGACTTAGACCTAGACGACTCCTAACAAATAGATCGTCCACAGGAGGTTCAGTGTAGACTCTAACCACAAGCTAATCAGCCAGGGAAGGGTAAGGTTGGTGGGAGGTTTTCCGTCCGGAGACGTTCCTTAATTAAGTAACCAGCAACCTTCGGCTTTCGACCCTCAACCCCTTTCCTAGACACCGATTTTGCAAGAGTTAAATTCCAACACTTTTCCCCCTTAGGATAATCTCCTAAGTGAGTCCGAGATGTCCCTAGGGCCAACGTCTATTTTTTTTTTTATTAAATTAGGGTTTGGGTTAGTGAGTGCTTGGGTAAATGATTTTCGGGCTAAGGAAAGGGTAATGACCTCCCCCACCTTATCTTATTTACGGGTATGCCCTTAACTTTGAATTGTGCAAGTGTACAAGAAAATAACAAGGATTCACTCTAAGCAAGAAAATCAAGCAAAAGTTTATCCTAGTCTATTATGCAATGCAAACACGTACCTTGCCTCCAGCACTCTTCAACAGTGAAAGTAAAGAATTGAAGAGACACGTGCCTAAAATGCAAGTGTCTAAACAATTTTTAGCAATTATCAACCAATTTTTACTGTTGAATTAATTAACAGGAATACAGTGAAGTATACAGGAAATCAAGTATAGAAACAGTTGTATTTTTCAGAACCAGAGGCCCTGCAGAAATTTGGTGAGAAATTCTCTCAAAAGTGCCGCGTTTCCACTGGATATGCCGCGGGTCCGCGGCACTTCAGTGGAAGCCTGGTCTCTGTTTTCTTGAGCAGAGAGCCAGGTTCACTTAGATGTTACTGCAGTAAAGAATTTCCTGTTTTCTTCTCCTGTAACCTGCAACAGAGAAGAATAATAGTTTAGTACTTCACTTTAAACCAAAAAAAACGTCGCTCTCCCCGGCAACGGCGCCATTTTGTTTAAGACGGAAAAGGTGTACTTATTATGTAGCAAATGTATTTGATGTACCCTTTCTTGTCTCCGCTATAGCCTAGGGCTATACCGAGTCGGATCTCAGGGAGAGCTCGCGATGGAAGCTTTAAACGTTAGGTTGTGAAGTGATAAAACTAGTAGTCTTCTCTTGATTATAAACTTAGTGATGCAAAAGAAACTAAAGAAGATGGATATGTTCATGTGGAAGTCGTTGGAAAAGAAATCAAGAATTGGTTGTGGTATTCACAAGAAAAGAACAAGAAACTTAAAGAAAGCGATCCAAGACTAGATTACCTTGCTAGCTTGCCAAAGCTTACCAATCTCCTTGATAATGAAAGCTTGCCTAACGTTGTCACTCCGTTGGCTTAGAATTCCTCTCACATGTTGACCTAATTACTTTCTCATTTGCAAGATGGTGGTTTAACCATCGGAGAAGAGAAGATCATACACTTGCAAGATTAACAAAAGCAATCACCCATGAGTAGTTAAGTAGGCTAAACTAGTGGTAAACTAGTGCATGGAATGAAAATCTAGCTACAAGAAGCCATTAAAGAACTAAAACAAAGCTTGAATTAGATTGCAAGAACTAAACAAAGCAAGTAATAAAGCAAGTAAAGAAAGCACAAGAACTAGAATCAAACTCAAGTAGAGGAATGGAGGATGGATCAATCCTTGCATAGCTTCAAGTTATCACCCTTGATTACACAAGCTCTCTCCCTCACAATCACTCTCTTTTGTAATGAAATCTAGGGATAGAGAAGAAGAGGGAACTAAAGAACAAAACCTAGAGAAAAATGAAAATTACAACACCTAAAACTAATCTCCTCTCTTCTCTGATCAATCCTTGCTCGCAGGTCCAAGTGAGGTATTTATAGGCCCAGGAGAGTATCTTCGAGATCTAGTTGGTTGCCACAAAATCTGGGATCTCAACGGTCCCAGATTGCCGCGGATTGCCGCGGGATCGCCGCGGATTCTGGGCCGTTGAGCCCAGATTTTCTGGTGAGATCTGGTCGTTGGGTGGTTATCCACGTGGACTACTTGGATTCTGAGTTTGTTGCGCGGATCTCTCTAGATCTGGATTGGATTTGGCTTTATCTTTAATCTTTTAATTAATCACCTTAATTATTGCTAATTAAGGTAATTAATTGACTAACTCTCCTTTAAGTATGTACCTGCAAATAAGTAGAGAAGAGGATTAAAATTCACATATTTATTTGTAATATGCATGGGAGTTATGATGTAAAATATGCAATATTGGATACTAATCAGATATAAACCCAAGTCTGAGGTGAGAGAATTTCTCTGATAATAATTTTGCTGAAATTAATCTCAGATTTACCAAAAGGATTATAGAAGTGTTCAACTTCTATAGATTTTGTTATATATGACTTCTAGAATATTTCTAGATCTTTCCTTTGTTATGGGATAATAAGAATTTTCAAGGTATTTATGGAGTAATTCCCATGAATCATTAATTTTAGGAATATCATTCCTTTCAAGAGTTATTAATAGTTCAAAAATATTTTTCTAATAAAATATTGTTTCAACTTTAAGAATTTCTTTGAAAGCTGAAGTTTTAAATAATTGATGAGATTGAGATTGGTGGGAAGATTTTTCCCCTACAGGAATATTTCGTGATGAAGATGATGAATAATTTGGAGAATTGAGTGTTGAGGGTCTCCCCGTATTTGGCTTCGATAGAACAAACCAGGAAGTTTTACCCCTTCCACGGCCTCGGCCTCTATGTTGACCCCGTATTTGGCTTTAAAAATTCACGAGTTAAAAAATCAGGTAAAGAATTATCTTGACCTTTAATTAATATATTCGATGTCAAAATCAAAAATAGAGAGTTCAACTTGCCATCTAGCAAAAATTTGTTTAGAGGATAAATTTTTAACATCTTTTTCTAGAATTGATTTAGTAGAGCTACAATCAATTCTTAATAAAAAACTTTATTTAGTAAATCATCTTGAAATTTATATATAATTTTATTATGGCAAGAATTTATTTCTTAATTGTAGAATAATTATATTGAGCCTGATTCCATTTGCCCCAATAAATCTAACAAGTTCTTTTGAATTTTTATTATGATTTAATTGTTTAAGAATTTCTCCATACCCAATATTACTGGCATCAGTTTCTACTACTTTAAACCAGTCTGGGTTGGCTAAATGTAAACAAGATAGATTTTTTACCTTTTATTTTATTTTTTTAACCGATTCAATATGTTCTTTATACCACGGTTTAGTATTTTTTCTTAGTCTATCATATAGGATTTTTGTAACTTTTGCTAAGTGTTTGTAATAATCAGCTATATAGTTTAAAATGTCTAAGAATCTTTGTAGTTGCTTTGTATCAGTTATGTCATCTGGAAATTTGTTGCAAATTCAATACTTCTATTTATTGGATTTATTATTCCATTAATAATATTATATCCTTAGTTTCATTTTAGGAGCTGATATTACTAATCTATTTTTTATAACAAGATATTTAAATATATTTAAATATTTAAAATGTTCATCCAAAGTATTAGAGAATATTAATATGTCATCAATGTAAGATAGTATAAAATTAGTATAATGCATGAATATATCATTCAATATATTTTGAAATTCTGACGAGGTATTTTTTTAGTCCAAATGGCATAACATTTCATTCGTAATGGCCAAATGAAATAGTAAAAGCAGTTTTATGTTTATCCTATTCTGTTATTTGAATTTGCCATTAGTCAGATTTTAAGTCAAAATTTGAAAATATGTTAGAATTAATTATTTTATATAGTAAATCTTTCTTATTAGGAATTAGATACTTATCCAATTTAGTACTTTACTTAGAGATTTATAATTTATTAGCAGCGTTGGAACACCACGTCCCTTTTCAGCGACATTGTTTACGTAAAAAGCTGTACAAATCTAGGGTGAATAGAATCTTCTAACTAACTTTTTATCTAAAAGATCTTTAATTTCTTTTTACAAAGTTCTAAGTATTTCTTATTCATTTGACAAGGTCTTGCCTTGTATGGGATATTTTTCTCATTAAAAGATTCTTCTTTGGGTAATGAAACTATATGCTATTTTTTTCCCAAAAAGCATTGGGTAAGTTACTACATGTTTGGGTTTTGAAGTCATCTTCAACTTGTTTAATTTTCTGTTGAATTTAACTAGATTTTAATTATTTTGTTTTATTTATTTTTATAATTTATTCTTTAAGAAAATTAATTTGATTTTCGTTTAGATAGATTTCTTTAACTTCATTTAGTAGTTTCACTATAGGATTTGTAATAAATTCAAAAGTAATATTTTGCTCTTTATAACAGGTGGCTATACGTTTTTCATTAATTTGCTTAATTGGCATTGAAAGTACACCTAGAAGGGGGTGAATAGGTGTACGGCTAATCTAATGACAAATATTGCGGAATTAAAAACTAATTGCAACACACTTAGTGTAATCAAAGTGTGTAGCCGAATTCCCGGTGAAGGGCTCTGAACTATCTCCTCTAAATTCCTCTAAATAAGAGTTGAGGTGCTATATGAAGCTCTCTTGGTTCAACACAAGTGAGGCACGTACACAATCAATACCAAGCATATAAATATGAATAAGCAATATGAATCAATGTAAGGCACAATATAAAGAGAGAGTTAGAGAAAGTGGATCAAACGCAAACACAAGGATATGTTTCGAGGTTCGAGCACCCAGCTCTACGTCCCCGCCTTCCCACAGAAGGATTTTCACTAACTCATCCACACAGGACTTCCCACACAGGGAACCTCCACTGAGGATTTGGGCAAATACAATCAGGAGTACACAACTCCTCTCTGCAACAAATACAACTTCTACACTTAGAGGCAAGGCACAAACCAACACAATATCCACCTCTCACTAGAGGGGTACCAACAAACTCAATCACCTCTACACTTAGAGGGATGACACTTAGCCAAACAATGATCAACCTCTCACAAGAGGGATTAGGCTCAAAGCCACACAAACATAATCACCTCACACTTGAGGGATTCCAACACAACCTCCACTATCACCTCTACACAAGAGGGATACCAATACAATCACCTCTCACTAGAGGGATATCACAAATCAAGGAGGGTTTACAACTTGATGGTCTCTCTCAACCACAAACCAATTTTCCCAAAAAAATAGATCCTAATAGATAGGATAGATAGATAGCTTAAGTGTGAGAAAAAATAAAGAGTTTGGAAATCAAAAACACATGGAAAAACTCTTGGGAAGACTTCTAGAAAAGCTATAGAAGTAAAGATCAAAAACCAATCCCAAGACTTCTCCTTTTTTTGATTTTTCCAACCCTTTAAAATAAATAAAGATCAAATCTTTTTGGCTCTAAAAACTCTTTTAAAAACTTATATTAAACACTAAAAGAATGAGAATTTTTGCTTTTGAAAAACTTGTTGAAAACTAACTCAAATGAGGGGTATTTATAGCCCCCACAAAATTCTGCCCGTTGGCAGCTGGAAAGAGCAGATTTACCCTTCCGGTCGACCACCCGATCGACCGGCCCAATGGTCATATTTCTGACTGTTGTGCCCCTGATCGACCGGCCCGGTCGACCGAGACTGGATACAGAGAGCAGAGCTCTCTGTCGGTCGACCGGCCCGGTCGACCAGGGCCATCTCTGCTCTCTGGACGGTCGACCGACCCGGTCGACCGGCCCACCAGCTCAAGCTGGCGTGCACGCTTGTACATGTTGGTCGACCGGTCCGGTTGACCGGCAGACAGCCAGTACAGACTAATATAGATTCAAAAACTTGTCTTTTTATCTTTTATTAAATCCCATAAAATCACATAAATTCCACAAAAATCAGTTCTTATTAGATTTTTGAAATACAAATATGTGTGATAAAAATTCAACACATATTTCAACAATTTGAACCATTTTTGTGTTCTTGAAAATTTGCCTTAAACAAAAACCGTATTTTCCGAAACTTGGATTTTTGAAATGGAAATCCGATTTTTCCAAAACACATGTAAATACAAAAATATGATATTTAAACAACTTTGAAGCTTGTTGTGTATGGATAGATCCAATATACATGAAATATAGTATATCTATGTTTTTGACTTAAAAACCAAGATCGGTTAAACCGAAAACCAAAAAACCAATAAACATGAAACTTGTGTGTGTATTGTGAACTTGAGCATATCACACTATCTAATCTTTACAACAAGATCTAAACAATCTTAAACTAAACAAACTGAAGTCTTCTTGTAGAACGCCGTCTCTGAGTCGACTCGATCCAAACGTGATCCACCGAGCTTGATCCAACCAAGTGCTAGATGTGAACATGACGCTCGAGCTCTTGAATCACCATGTGAAAGCTCCAAAACACTTTTGTTGAAGCTAATCACCTACTAATATCTTGATCAAATATCTGAAACTAAATATCACAAGATTATTAGTAAACTATAACTACATGAGTTAATCATCATCAAAACTAGAGTAAAGGGCCTCTGGGCCAACATGCATTAGTTTTCCTAGGAACGGAGTATCTAATATTACATGTTGTGATATTTCTTTTACTATTATAAAATGTAAAGGAATAAAAACTTTCAGTTAGTGCTTTATTATTAGCAACACTTAATGTTTGTGTTGTGTATTCACGGTATTTTATTGGTATCATTCATTTTATACAATTAAGGTCAGCGCCACTATCACAAGTGCTATTAAGTCTTGTATAAAAAAATCATTGCTAATTAGTAAATTTATCTTTATGTACCATTTTTGTGCTATTATTAGAACCATTGTTTGTAAGAATTGATTATTTTGATTAGGAGATTCATACTCTGAATGTACAAACTCTTTGTCTGATTTTTGAATCTCTTTATTTTTATTTTCTTCGTCTGAAGTCTTTTCTAGTTTAGAGAGTCTTAAATCTATTATTTTATTTTTATTTTTAAAATTTTACTTCTTTTTTTAATATATTATTCTTTTGATGTGGTTCTTGAATATTTATTGGTTTTTTCTCTTTTTTTTTGTATCTTTTTAGGACTTCTGAAAGTCTATAGACATTATCTATTTTTGGAAAATTTTCTTCTTCTTTGCTAGTGATTATTAACTCTATTATTTTGCTTTTAATTGTCTTATCTATTTCATTATTCATAATGTTTTCTAATAAATCTTTTATTTCATTTGTAGTTAAGACAAATAATTCTTTCATGTCAACTATGGATTTATAATAATTTAATTGATTAAGAGTACAACATTGACCATCACATTCATGACAATGATCATCTTCAGAAGAGATTGAAGATTACTCATCATTTTCTGAATCAAATTCTTGGTCTGAATTAATCGTTACCTTTAATAGAGTTCTACGAAGTCCTCCATCCTTAATTTTTTAAATTTTCTTTTTAGTATAACATTTATTAGTGTAATGGCCTAATTTATCACATTTATAGCATTTTATACTCTTTTGTGTTTCTTATTTTTTTACTTTTTTTTATTAAAAGGTTCTTTTCTTATTTTATCTTTCCTATCTTTTTTATATCGTTTGTTAAATTGAGGAGGCTTACTATATAATTTTCTCAATTTTCGGGTTTTTGGTCCATCTATGACCAATTGCCTACAAAATTCTCCTGATTACTTTCTTTTAGAAAGTCTCTGTGTTGGCCCAGAGGCCCATCACTCTAGTTTTGATGATGATTAACTCGTGGAGTTATAGTACTAATGATCTTGTGTTTATTTAGTCTCAGATTTGTAATCAAGATCTTAGTAGGTGTTTAGCTTCAACAAAGGATTTAAAGCCAAGTTTTTAAGCTAACATGGTTTGATTCAAGAGCCTATGCATCAAGACCACATCAAGTACTCAAGAGGAGTCTAACTCTTTGGATCATAGTTTGGACCGGTCAAGAAGGAGATGAGAAGACTTCAGAGAAGACTTGAGTCTAGGTTTGTTTTGTTAAGATTTTGTTTTTAGATAAAAGGTAAAAGATAGAATAGTTGGTGGATTGTTCAAGTACATACACACACAAGATTTATTTGTGTTTTCATAAAAGGATTTTCATTTTGAAAAAATACCGTTTTGATTTTTGGAGTTTAATATATACATGTGTTTTAACCAAAACTATTTTAGTGCTTAATGTCAAAAACATAGATATTTCATCATGTATGTATAGTGGATCATATCCATACACTCTATGCTTTAAAAGTGTTTAAAATATCTTGTTTTTGTATTTGAAGAAGTTTTGGAAAAATAAGTTTTGGAAAAACCAATTGAAAAAATACGGTTTTTGTTTGAGCCAAAATTTCTAAGTTACAAAAATAGTTCAAAATGTTTGTAACATATCTTGATTTTACTCAAACATGTTTGTTTATCAAAGTATTATACTGAACCTATTTTTGTAGATTTTTAGAGATTTTATGGGCTTTTATTTAAGCTAAAAAGACAACCTTTAAATCCCTAAAAAGTTGTTTTCTGGCTTCTGCCGGTCAACCGGGCCGTCGACCGAGCTAGGAGTCGGTCGACCGACGTGCACGCCAGTTCTGGTTGGAGGGCCGGTCGACCGGGTCGGTCGACCGCCAGAGAGCTTCTGCTCTCTGGAAAGCCCCGGTCGACCGGGCCGGTCGACCGACATAGAGTTCTGCTCTCTGTTCCAGGCCACGGTCAATCGGGCCGGTCGACCGCTGGCCCAACAGTCAGATTTCTGACTGTGGGCGGTCGATCGGGCCGGTCGACCGACAGCAGTCAGAACTGCTGACTGGACCCCAACGGCTAGTTTTCTCTTGGCCTATATAATGGGGGTTTCTTGGATTGTTTTCAACAAGATTTGAAGAGTATTTTTGGGCTAGTATTGCATACCTATTTCAGTGGTTATATCCACATGTTTTAGAGCTATATTTCCAAATCAAAGAGAGTTTATCAAGAGTGTTTTGAAAAGTGATTTCTTGTGTTTTCCACCACAACTTCCATCCTTATTTTTCTCACAAACACTTGAGCTATCCATTACTATATCTACCTATAGGAGAGTTGTTGTGAGATTGTTTTTAGGTGATCAAAGTGTTGTGATCACCAAAGACTTCATCTTTGTTTTGAGGAGGCGGACTTGCGGGTTCGCGGTGTTTCGGGTTCTTGTGTGAACTCTTTGTAGAGGTGCAGCCTCGGCGAGCTAGTGGGCTTGCGGTGTGTTCTTGCGGGAACAAGAGAGGGACTAGAGAGTCCAAGGAGTTCAAGTGTGAACTCGCCTTGTAGGTGTTGCGGCACCGAGTGATCCGGTGGGATCGATTTTAGTGGAAATCCTTCAAGTGTTGAAGGCGGGGACGTAGAGCAAGTGTGCTCGAACCTCGAAACAAATCTCCCGTGTTTGCGATTGCTCTCTCTATCTCTTACTTGTTTATATCTTGCATGCTTATATTGCTTTCATCTTTATATGCTTGATATATATTTGTGCCCTTATTGATATATGCTTGGGGATTGTTTGCTAACATTAGTATTCAACCAAGAGAGCCAACGCGGCACCTCAACTCTTATTTAGAGGAATCTTGAGCAGTTGTCCAGAGTCCTTCACAGGGAATCCGGCTACACTCTTGTGTTATACTTGGTGTTTAGTTTAAGAAGTTTTAATTTGCATAAATAGTTTTAATTCCGCATTAATTGACCATTAGATTAGCTAGTCACCTATTCACCCCCCTTCTAGGTGATTACACTCTGGACTTTTAATTGATGTCTTAATTTTAAATCATTACATAACACTAGTCCTTCTTGTTGCAAAAGTTT